>CM035815.1:14375356-14410356 GCA_020458035.1 Magallana ariakensis
TCCATCTCCCCCATAAGTCAATTAGTTTGTTATTCGCTATAGATTTTTTACAAAGAAAATATCTGTAGCTTTAATGAATTTAAATCTCTAAATACATCACGTAATAAGCTCATCGAAAATTTATGGTTAGATAATTTTGTTAAATGTAAAGATAAGCCACTTTCCCTAGAATCGTGGATAAAAAGTGGTATCCTATGAATTAAATATAATTATGTTTACAATAGGTGGTATAAAGGATATAAAAGATATCAAATATGAAACCAAAGAGAAATTATCTAGGCGAATATTTAATAATTGAAATGGTATTAGAAAACTGAATTTAGATTACTCCAATGTAAACAATACTAATATTCAAAAGCTATCATAAAATTTTTTTTTCGGAAAAATAAAACAACCAGAACTCGAGAAATCAGATTTCTATTATATAATTCTGTTATCGGAAAAGACACATAGACCAGTAATAGAATCATATTTGAGGATGCTTACTCCTCCATGGCACCTGATCCTACCTCTATCTTTTTAGAGCTTCGTGCTGCTCTGCTTTGAATTTGTATTTCGTTTTCTGGATTTTTGAGATGGTTGACGGTTTGTTATTGTGATTTTTTTCATTTGAAAGAATATTAAGATTGTTAGTACCCGCAATCTTAAAAAAAAAATTTGGTTTGAACACATTTTATTGACAAAGTCAATGGGATTGGAAAAAAAGTCATACAACGTGATTGAAGAAAATAAGATTTACAAGAATTGATACAGTAGAATTTTTGTTTCTTTTGATGATGTATAGTGATGATTTTTCTAACCGCGTTACCTTTCGGACTGAACGTGAAAACCACCAGGTTGTAAATTTCATCTACACCATCGTTTTATTTTGTTTATTTTTCAAATTTATTGTTGTAAATATAGCTGAAAATCCTCATTTTAATACTTTGATTATACTGATACATGTAAATAAAATGGCGGCTGTCTTTCTATGACGTACAACGGAAGGGGCACTTTCCGGTGACGTATGTTATCACATTAACCATACAGTGCATGTTGATTTTATCAACCTTTTATCAAGGATGAACTTAAATCAAATAGTTACATGAGTTATATGTATATTGTATAGAGTTCATGCACCAGCTGTAATTGTATCATATGATATGAGCATACTAAATATTGTTATATGCACATATGATAGAGCTTTCTCTTTTGAAAAGAGAAAAATAAAAATATAAACGGAATTATTTTAAAAAGGCAAACAGAATTGCGGAAAAGACAGGGAATTCTGTACAGACGTTCTCTGTTTGGAATTAAAATCATTGAAAATATTTAAAATGAAATATTCGTTATTCTTTAAACCCCAACATCTTCAAGCATGATATGTATATTTCAGAATCTAATATTATACATGTACATGTACTTATAAAAAAAATTGGTGTTTTCTTATCATAATTATAGCACTTGTTGCAATAAAGAAGATGTCATATGAAATATCCCGGTAGCTTAATTGTGAATATCAAAAAATTACCTAAGAAAATATTGATAATTTTATTTTATTAAAATCTTAAATTCATTCTACAGACAAAAGACAAAAATTTTTCACAATTATTTACAAACTACTGCATAGAATTGAATGTCAGAGAATCAAACCAAGTCGGTCAAGATAAAATAAACCGCTTCTGTTGGATTTTTAATGCAAGATTCCTCGGACTGCTTTATAAAATCAACGTACTGTGTATAGGTCAAAAATACCAAGTAATGCAGTTTTGTAAATGTACTTAACGTTTAATAGGTTTTATAGGTTTAGATATACGGACTATTTCTATCAAAGCACAGAATGGCCATTTTGCGTGCCGACATTATACGACATTTTTTGCGTGCGACCACATACAATACATTGCATGTGGAAATCCAGTAAGCACGCGTTTATTGAAGAGCACGAAACAATTACTGAAAATACCGCGGATTTCCCATGGTTTGAGACAGACTAATATGTATAAGAGATAATTCAATTCTCTATGGGTGCCGCTTAATTCCCAGAGCCAAGAGGTCTGTCTGATACACAAAATGGCTCGATCTCATTTGTCTTGTCCGTGCAGACCATTGACGGAACAGATTTGCATTCCATAGTATCTAATAAGTATGTCTGCATCCGCCTTGGAAAATTTCAATTTGTTTTTTAAAACTATTTCATGTTTGATACATGGGATTATCAACAGGAGGTAGTGATTGTACTATGAATAATGTGCAAGGCCATAATGCTCCGTATAAAGCGGGAGAATTCTCGACTTCCGTTTCTACTTAATATTCACCGGAAGTTAATGTAAGTTACGGAACATGGAAAAATATTTAGTCAGCCCACGGGCTGACTAATTAAGTTAGGATGAAACTTCAAATGCGCTTGCGTGAATTGGAATTTTGGGAAGGAATAAGACAGTCCGTGTTTGAGAAATTCGACTGGTCAGTTTCTAGGTCAAACTGCGCATCACTATAAATACGTATTAGTTTAGAAGACTATCCACGGTATCGTCTGCATGCACGGCCTGGGGTCCGCATACATATCTCCTGGACTCTCTTAAAGGTATATGTGGCGTATTTTTAGTGAATAACAATAATAAGATCTAATTATTTGCTTCATTTCTTTATTTAAAGATAGGACTTTCACACAAATTACGCTTTATAATTCAATCGCATAACAAAGATACAAGAAATAAAAAAAATATTTTTTATTTTTTACCGGCACGGTAAAAAATACAAAAGATTTGAATAACCCCGCCTTAAATGGGTCACGTGACATCCATCTTGGTCTATCAACAAGAATGGCGACGACGAGAATGATAGGTATACCGTTAAGTTTGACAGATTTGGCAATGAAAGAAAAAACAGACAGACTGACAAGGATAGGAGCAAAGGGAAGATTGTCATCGGAGACCATGTAGATTGATGGAACAGGAATTAAAGCCGAATTAAACTTAAGTTTCCATGATGAAGTTGTAGGGGTTTTGCTATTCAGGTTCGTGCTCCATGTGTCCCGTGTCTTTACTTTATAAGTTTTAAACCACAAGTGGATTTTCGTTTAGAGGAATTTTTGAATAAAGAATAATTAAACACTCTCAGTACATGCATCACTCATGGAGAGGGGTATTTACTCCGTTTACCGTGTCGCGATGATGCTAAAATCGTGCTTCGTCTTTATTACACTTAATAAACAATTTATATCGTTCTACATTAATGAATATCGGAATAATAATGCTTTGAGTATCATCTGATATAAGAATTATTTAATTTAAGACATGAAAAACGTGATTCTAATTTGTAAACAAACTCTTCTTCCATCGTGTTTTCAATCCTAGGTTTTCCCGCACTCATGCGCAGTGGCGTTGTAAATGGCGGATCACATTAATATTCATCAGACGTGTAGCAAAGTTTAGAGACAAATAACTAAAGACAGAACATGTTTTATGGGCCTAGAGTTTGTGAAACGTCTAATTATAAGAAGTATGATGTATATTTTTACTCAAACTCATGTCAAAAATTTTACTCCAAATACGCCACATATACCTTTAATGAGATCTTATGTATTCACTTTTGACCTAGATATTAATATTCTGCTGGCTGACTTTCTTAGCTTTTTAAAAAGCTAACCCTGTAGTGATATTCGTGTAAAATACTATTTAATGTAAATAGATATTTTACGTCAGTTGTCTTCAGTTGGTTACATAATAGTTAGGAAATTAAGTATGAGAATCAATCCTACAATAAAGAGGCATTGCATAACATTGATTTTGTAAAAATGAATTTAAATGCCTTTCCAGTTTTTAAAAGTGTAGTTCCGAACCGAAATCTATTAATAAGTAAACAGCTGCTTAAGAGATGTACTTAATTGGGCGCGTTTTTGTTTCGGAAACTGTTTCAGATCAGTATAATTCTCAAGCCGTGTAATATTTCAAGAACAGGAAAAAGGAAGTGTTGATTTTTTATATAACATGCAAAATATTTTTCCATTGATAACATTGTACAGTAGTGGACTGTACTGATTAAGCCAGTTTAACTTTAGTAGTACAATATTGGTTTGAATATATTGGGTGAATTTAAATACATACTTTACATTCAGTCACCTTGCTGTCGTATTTCATGTAAATAAATATATACACCCCTATCTAATTTTAAAAGATCTTTAGGTATACTGATGGGGTATATTTTTTAAATTAAAGCATTTGGTACCTGTGATTTTACAGTGTAATAAACCACCATACTATTCATTTTGTATTTTAATGTAGTACCACTTGGGTTTGTTTTATTTTCTACCCAATCAAGGGTCAATTTTACAAAATAATCTATTTAATATTCAAACATTAATACGTAACATAAGAAAAAGTATATTTACATCCTCTATAAATACATTGAATTTATGAAAAAAAAAATACATTGAATATAAGTATTTGTTCCTCTATTTTTTAAGAAAATAGATTGTAATTCAAACAGAAACTGACGAGACCGAAATCCACAAAACTGCTTTAAAATGTATACTGTTTAGCTAATTAAATTTAAATTTCAAATCAAGTAGTTACATATTTTACATCATTCATTAATCATTTAAAATAAATTTTGGTGTTGATTTCGCGTGAATTATTTCTTGATCGATCGAAACTTAGACTTCCAAGCTTTAGTTACTATGGTAACCTTCACATAAAAGGAAAAACATGGCTGTTCCTTCTGTGTAACGTGCTGATTGATAATTCACGCACTTTCTTTTACTTACTTTGATGTCAGACTCAAATTTCCATAGGAGACGATTTGGCTGTTCCTTTTAGCTAACGTACTGATGTAAATTAACTTTAATTTAGTTAGTTTAACTTACTTTTTACAATCAATTTATTAATTTGTGAAGAGAAAGATGTACATGTAAATATAACAATAAAATGCTTTCGTTGATGATTCACGCGGGTTATGAAGTTAGCGGGTTATGTATTTTTTCTGCAGTGTTCCTTCTAGATATTACGCATGAATCACCAAAGAAAGCATTTTATTGTTTAAGTATTTTACTACTTGTGCGTTTGTTGTTTTTTTTAAAAAGGGAGATAAAACTACACATCAAAATGAAATTAGGATGGTAGCATTTAAACCATACTCACATAATGGAAATAATAAAATAGATACACGCAATGAAATAAAACACAGTCATTTATCCGATAGATCATTCCAATTCACCCTTTTTTCGTTTGCGTGTTTATATTTTAAAGCTAATTCACCAAGCATCATGGCTGCATTTGCTTCTTGTTGTCTTTTTACAACCCCGCCATTAGGTATTTTACGACTTTTCGTGTGTCCCTCTAGAGACCTGCATCATCGAAATGAAAAGCAAACATATTGAGCATCGAGTCGTGCTATTCTATCAAGCTGTAAAAACTGTGCTCACACTAGACACGCTATTTATATAGAAAACACTATTGAGATAATGTGTACAGCGGGTTTTGGAAAAGAAAACGGCGAGAGCTTGGAATTTGATCAGTTGGTAATTTCAGCCCTTGACTGTTGGCAAGGTTTTTTGACAATGCGACTTTGTCATTCGTTCGGATCGAGCATTCATGGATTTGGCGCGGCCCTTATCAAACCTCGGGTGAGGTGCTCTGAAATAATTTCCTTTTCCCATTTGTTGCATTTGTCATTCAGCTTGTCAATGTTCGTGACATTGAATATAAAAGTAAATTGACGAAAGAGAGATTGATTCTGTTTCTTCTATTTATTTTGTTATGCGATTTATTGATTACATTGACAAGGACATCCAGACTAGAACAAATTCTTCCTCGCTAACTTTTCCATCTTCTAAAAGAGATAGAAAGAAACTAGCTTTACAACCTTCTATAGGCGAAAGAGAAACAATGACATTTGCCTGAGTCTTATCAGTCGCTGCTGACAGCAGCTCTAAACTATATATGCCCACTCAAACGGCTGATATGCATCCGATAAAAAGATATTTTAATTCACTTCGCTACTCATAATTGCAGTTGAATAACATTGAGCTAAAATGTATTGTAATAGTTTCATCAACACATCTCGAGCAGTGTTTTTACGGATGTGGGTTTACAAATTAATGACTCTAATTACTCATCTTGACTATTCTATCAAAATTGACAAGTGACTAAAGGTCATCAAACAAGGAGATTGATTTTTAAATAAACAAATCTGCTTTTTATAACCAGAACTTACGATCCCGATCAAAATAGTAGAAAACACGTGTCAGATCAGGAACTTTGGAAATTACGTCATCGCGATCCGTATCGGCATGATGGAAAAGGGTAATGGCGTGCGAGATATCCCCCAAATGCCGAGATCTCCATATGTATATGAATTCTTGCTCATCCACAATGCCATCCACTAATACCAAAGAGAGCAATGAGAAAATGGCATCATACAAGACAGAAAGAGTTAAATTACATTGATAAATCGACTGTGCAACGTCAGTTTTCAAGAACTGTTAAAAAATACTCGCATTTCGTAAATCTACGATTCAAGAAGACATGTTAGGTAGAAACTCCTGTCCACTATAAGCAAGATCAAAAATGCCATTTTTACCCTTTATACTTTGAGAGACTTGACGATTAAAAAATAGATACAAAATAGATACAGATGGGTACCCCTACCCCTTCAAAACATAAATTTTACAGTAAACGTGGCTTGGGGGTCAAACTGAGTAGGTGTTTGGTCAGGAAACCAATCGTTTAGCTAGGTCAAATCTCGCTTAGGACACTTTTAGTTAATGTGTGTTTCATCCTTTGATAACTTCCACACAGTCTCAGTTCATTTAGCTCAAAACAGATTCGATGAGATTGTACCCGTGCTTGCTTATTGTCGCATCTTTGGGGATGTTAATATTAAGTATAAAATATTATATAAAATAGCCGGTGGAGTGTTTGCTGAAACAGTCTAATTGAGGATCTCCGTGGGGACTCAGCACCTTGTTTACTGGGTTGTTAATTAAAAATATTTATTAATCAGTAACATCCTGATACCTTTTGTTCTTTGATATACTGTATACAGGGAAATATTCGCCCCTGTTTTATTTTCGCCCTCATTGTCAGAGGGAGAATTTAAGACTGGGCGAATTCGTTGTTGCAAATAATATCTCTGTTAACACAACTGCATCTGGGCGAATTCAAGATGGGGCGAAACCGTTTTCAAGTGTAAAAGAGCGAAAATTACACGGGACGAAAATAACCCTTATCATTATGATCTTATATCTAATCCAAGATGGTTGTTTTAATTCCCACTTTCATTCAAGCTCACTTACTGTTATGGTCAAATGTCTGAAAAATGTCGTCCAGCTCTACTTTGGTCAGAAAACCATCTGGCGTCCGGTTTCTTTCAGCCGCTGCAAAAATGGCGTGGGCTTCCGGGCTGTCTACGATTGGTCGACCCAGATGAAACTGACCACTGACCCTAACATGAAAAGGTCAATGATTGTGTTAGATAAATGCAGGAAATATTTTTCTATCAAACAGATACACAACTGTACTATCGACTGGGTGTATACATTAACCTTTGCTTTTTAAAAAAATTAGTTAATATTTGTATTTTACAATTTCAAAAAAAAAAAGTTTTTCAAATGTTATTTGGTCGTCATTTGTTGCCGATGAGGGATATAGGGACTTCATAGTCACTGAAAGGTTAATGTAAAGTGGAAATTAGATTGTAAATCTAACCCACATGTTTCGTTGATCTTATTATCATAAATAAGGTTATTATAAAGAGATATTACTATATAATTACAATACAAACATCTATAGCTAGCCCGTTCAAAGTCCGTAAATGGTGGCATGTTAATTTATACAGTTTTTTGATGACTTTACTAGTAATTACTTACACGATCACTGCTAAAACCGCCCCGAAAAACAAGCTTAGAAGATTCTGATCCATTTTAACAAATATCAAACCGCCCCAACAAACCTGTACATATTATCTTATGTGAATCATTTCTATAGAAAGGTCGAATACTTGGAATTGTAACGCACCTTGATAGTACAGAGAGATTAGTATGGCGCTTATCGTAGGTATTAAGTAAGCCCTTCTACATAGTGCCGTAGTATTTGAAATCTATTTTTAGATATCATGTTACATGTATATCAAATGTAATAGACATCAAAAAATGGTTATCATAGCATATGATTTTAAGACGCGAAATGGTTAAATGATTTTCAAATTTTCATATAACTTGACAGTAACTAGTGTATTCTAGTTTTGTCACGAGACACTGCAAAAGGGTTAAAAAGCACACTACACATGTCAGAGGTTGATGTTTGTATTTCGGAACTTTGTAAACTCTTGCAAAAACGTAGTAGGTAGATCACCCTGATATATAATATAAGGAAGGAAATGATGCATGATCTTATATTTTTAAAGTTGTTGTTTAAAAGCATTGTGCTGAGGTTTACAAAATTTATGTAGTACCGGAATATTGTCTAGATAACCGGATTACATTAAGATTTGTGGTGGAAAATATACGTCATAGTCATTGTTACATAATTCTTGGATATTTGAGCTGTAACTTCAATCAGTAAAATTCTATTTTTTATAAGGAAGAATCGATGCAGCAAATTTTTATTGCATTCCTACACGACAGCTTGTCATGAATTAAAAGAATCTTTATGAGTTTCCAAACTTAAATTCCGCGTTAGACAGGCGGTAAATAAGCCGGAATTATAGACGATTTTTTCCTATTTTGCCTCAGAGAGAAGAGGAACCTTATTCATTTTTTATGCATGTAAGACTATTAATATGCCAACAAAGAGCGTAGGTTTGAACGGATACGAGCATCCCGGGAAAACAAACAAGTTCTTAACATTCGTGTAATTTTAGTGATTTAAAAGCTTATGGCAATGATGTTTTCCATTATTCTGTGTGTAGTTTGATTCCTGAGAAAAGCTTTTAAGCCAAAGTGCACTCATTTTACTACACGGTACATGCAGTACTGTGATTTTTACGGTGAGAAACGTTCGTTGAACGCTGTGTAACGCAGCTATATAAGGGCCCTAGGTATGGTATGGACTGCGGAAAGGGTATAAAAGACGTTAATGCAAAAGGAACAACTAACTTTTGAAAACAGACAAAAATACGAAACATACCAGCTTAAAACAAAGCCAACAGTCTCTATTGCGAAATCTACAGACAAACAATCACCGATGCAAAACCAACAGTCGTGCACTGAATAAACGATAGATGGCGTGCAAAAGAGGTTGTTGGGTTTGTTTTAAGCTGGTCTGTTTCGTATTTTAGTATGTTTTTTTAAAATAAGTTGTTCGTTTTGCATAAACGTATTTTTTACCCTTTCCGCCGCCCATAGTATGGTAAAGGTCAAGATCTCCTAAATAATTAGAGAATACTCTAAAGATGCTTTATGATATTCGTAATTCCGAAATTTGTAAGTAATTTTCTTCATATTTTTAGAAACCCCAGGGTAACCATAATTGACAAAAACTGCTGTTGTAAAAGATAAATAAAGAAATTCATATCTCAAATTACAGAAACATATATAATTATCATTTCATTTACTAGATCTTGATCCAAAGCGAGACTACTGCGAGCAGGAATTTACTAGACCCTGAACTTGATGGGGGTGGAGAGAGGGTTTAAGTTTGTCATAAAACAACATTTAGTTGTAGAGATGTTTATCTACCACACCAGTTTTTTTGCTAATCGTTATATAATAATTTTGCCAACTAACGGTCGGATTTTAGTTGCGATGATGCAACTGAAACGACCTAGAATAATGACCGTTGGTGACCTCCACTGACTTTAAGTTCATTTTTTTTTTTCGAAGAATCGGCTCTCAGAGAATAATTTCGTTTCAATCAGAATTTTGTTTTCTGAATGATTGTCCTTAGTTTTAATAAATTACTGGTTAATAGCTCTACTAAAGACACTGTTTGCTTAAGATAGATAATAACTGAACGACTCTCGAAATCAAGTCTACATTCCAATAGAATAAAAGGATACCGGTATAATTATATCAAAAAACTGCTTTATTTCGGTTTAACAAGAACAAATACACGAAACTTCTTTAAAAAATCGGTTTCGTACTCTCATGGTAACATTACAGGATAGTGTCTTTTATATGAAGAAAAATACACCAGAACACATCGCCTTATTCATTTCTCTATGAAATATTTCATTTCACTCCTTCAGATGAGCTACAAAAAACAATTATCCGAAGTCACGCTCCTGTCACTTAAGACTAATTCCCTAATACTAATATATATATTGATTCGAGTTCTCTTGATGATAAAAACAAGGAATGAATCTCATAGAGGCAATGGTGCTCTTCGCAACTCGCCATCAGTCTTTGTGAAAGGTAATATTACCAGTGATATAGGAGACGTACAGTATACCAAGATTGTATTCGGAACGCCTCGGGAGTCATTAGAGTCTCAAAAAGTTCAATCGGCTCTTTTTACTTCATGATTTGCGTAGAAAAAAATTTGCCGCGCCATTGACGTGAGCACAATCAATGGAGCGTCACGTGTTTCAATACGAAGGTCCCCCGCTATATATTGATGGCATTTGTTCCTACGATTAAAGAGCATGGTTTTTCTGATGTGAGCTTATTTTGTTTCAGAATCCGAGCTGATTTGATAATTGGAATATCTAACTGAGGTAAGTTATAATAAAAAAAAAAGGCTTGATCTGTTCGGTCTATATACTATACATGGGCTTATGATGCCCAAGGCATCTTATTCTAAAATTTACATTAACTTGAAAATTGGAAAGCTTTCCCCCCCCCAAAAAAATAGAATTTTATATTAAATAAATACTACTTCATTACTTATCAAGTATGTTTACATTTAATGAAATGATATTTTAAACACCACAGATTAAGATGAAACTGTTTAATGCTAGCCACAAAGTTTCGATCTCATGAATCAAATATTTCGTGCCAATAGAAATGAACGTTGAATTCCTTGATACTTCATGAACTATGTTGTTAATATAATTGTAGGCAACATGCAAGTTCATTGTATATTGCTTCTTCAAGCCTCTTGCCTTATAAAATAATATTAAAGTTTGGGAACAGTCTCCTTTGATCGTACATAACACTGATTATTTTTGCATTTTCCCCCTCAAAATTATATGTTTGTTTTCTACAGCGGGACTTAAACCCTCCGTTACTGTAGGAAGAACCACTTCACCATTTACAAATAAGCTGTTAGCCAATGTGGGGACATATCTTTTAAAGCGCTAATCGCAAAATTGAATCAAAGTGATTGTTTACTTTCAGTTGTGTCGATGCGTTCGTTCAAACTGTTTTTATCACTTTCATTAGCGATATAAATCATTTATTAGAAAAGGTTTAAACAGTTGTGTTTACATTTAAAGAAACAATGATGATATTTACCGAAAGCTATTAGGAATGCTCCAAGACGGATGGATTGTCAACAAATTAACCATTAGACGTTTCTTTAAATTTTAGATAACTGTAAATTATTGTTTATTAAAGAAATATTGCTGATATAATAGCTTTAAATTTAAATATTTTCTTATATCTTTATACTAAGCTATCCTTGTAAAGAAGATACATACAGTCTAAAAATGCACCCAACGATTTAGCCATTTTAAAATACTCCGGTAAACATTGAGAATGTTAATCAAGATTGAAACTTTATGTATCTTAAGTATCTATTCAAAGTTAATAAGATGCAGACAAGGCTCTACAAAGCATCCTTGTGTGTATGGTTTTCAGTTCTGGATCCCACACTTTTAGTGTAACTATTACCACTGTCATCCTCATGTCTCCAAGGAATGAACTAGTCAATTAGTCTCTGTCTGTAATGATTACTCTTGATTTAGTGATATGAACATAATTACGTTCAATCATTTCTTGCTTTGAGAAAAGTAAATGAATAAACAATCACATTTAATCCATCTTTGTCTCAAGTAGAACGTACCGAAATCTGAGGAAATTTAAATAAATTTTATTAATCAAGGTGCGATCTCACTCATCTCATTCAAATTTTAAGAATATCATTTCTGTATAAAGATTGTCTCTTAGCATCACAAGGTGCCGTTGGGGCGATTACTATGAAAAAATATGATCAAGCTCGCTTTGTGGGCTGAGTAGATGCAACTCATTAGCAGCGATTAATTTCCCTTAGGAAAAATTGCTTAACTTCACACCGCCTTTACGCGTCAGCACTCGTTAGCATTTGTTGCCACTACAAATGCGAACCCTAGAGGGCCGAAGAATTCATTTATATTTCGCCAGCTCATATTACTTTTTAAAAAGAAAATGTTTCTGAGTACACATTACGACGTCATTTGTATGCTGCACATCATTGCAATAAAACCTTAAATACATTTATAGCGTTTCTAGAATTTCTTTTCTCAACGAGACTTTAGTAAATATTTAGAACCATTTTAACAAAAGCTTAGACTTTGGGTAGTTGTGTCAAACAGCAATGGAACGTAGACCTGTCTATTTCACTGTTGGCCACTTTGCCACGGCTGTTTGAAGTCAACAAGATTTGTCTGGCTTTCGAACAAAGATTACGCTAACTGACGTAACCGAAAGTCCACGGTCTTGTTAAAATGTTTATAAAATAGACGTTTGAAAAAACCAAAAATATGCGTTGGTTTCTACAAAGAATCTTTTCGTTCTCTGTTGTTCTTTCTGTGTCTTTATTTGTTGCCTTTTTGATGTGTTCAAAGTTTGGATAAATTTTTGTCAGTGATTTTTAAGTAAACGTGCAATGTATTGCCACCATATTTAAATGAGTAATAGATATGGCATGGCGGATAATAAAGAACTTTTTAGAAAGGTAAATGACACAGAACAGACATTGAACATCAGAGCAAAAGAAGTTGTTTCCAAAATTAATCATTTGCGTATAACACAATGTCATAGAATATGTGTGTAAATGGCATGCCAAACAATAAAGAACTTATTGAAATGGTCATTTGCATAACGCTGACAACAAACAGTATTTTAGCGGTTGTTGTTTCCACAATTTATCATTTGCTTATAATACAATGGAATTAATAAAAGTACGAAGATTTATAGTTCCGGTTCAGTTAACTTTGGTAATATTAGACTCCTCCTAAAAGCTATTGTTTATTCTGACAGCAAAGAAGGTGTATGATAAACAAAGAATGTAAGGTTAAATAGGAACAATATTTAATGATATATAGTGTGTTGCTTGTAGTTGGTGCACTCTTCCCGTAATAAATGCCAGGAGATACCTTATTTTAAGGGGGATGGGGCTACTCATGTACGGTTTTTTGTATCTAATTGTATTTTACCAGAATTCAATGTAATAAATCAATAACTTGTTTATCTTGTGTCAATATTTAGGTGTTCTTTAAGTCCCTGTCATGTGTACTGAACAATAGATGCAGGGCTTACTGCTTAAAAGCTTGAAAGCATTGACAATATTTAAACAATTTTTACGATAATGACATTTGGATCGGAGAAACAAAAATTTTTTTTTAGGTATTCTATTGGGGTTCGCATTGCTAGCAATGAGATAAATGGATGAAGTATTGCAAAGTGATAAGTGATTGGACTGATAATTTGTGGCAAGCTATAGTATATCACCGGCGAAGTGTTTCTAGAGTCGTTCTTTGTATTGCAGGTTTGTAGCTAACATGAAACGTTAGATCCCCCCTCGAAACATCCGACTGTATAAAACCAGGTCGCGTAAAATTGCAAAATCTAAAAAATTTGCTCAAGCCGCCTTTCAACATGAAAAGAAAGCCAATTCGTATTTTATATCCGTTTTACAATAAGTTGATTAATAATGGACAATTATATTTTACTTACCACCATCTGCATAAAAAAAATTCATTTATCGTATTTTTTGTATCGCAAAGTTAACAGTGTACATGTGTAGTCAAATTATAGACTTAACCATATATCCCCCCCCCCGAATTTAGTCCAATGGCTTTTTTTAGAAACGGGTTACGTCACATGTACATCAGACCCGACTGACGACTTGGGGATATTGAAAAGATAAGTTTGATTCTAATCTAAAAAAAGTAGAGCCTCTTATACAAAAATGATTAAGATTTTGTACATTTAATACTAAGGCAAATCTTCTTATATTGCTGATTGGACATGCGACAATTCATCTTTCTCTGACAATATAGGAAACTAAATCTAACTGGTGTGTTCTGGAACAGACTGCTTCTGCACATAAAACGTATGCACAATACTTGCAAGTAATTACGACCTGGTGATATTTAATTTATCTTTTGTGCAACAAACTTAAAAGATATTGATTAGACCTATAAGCATGCCTTTTCCAAGAGCTATAAATTGGTGAACACTTTTACTGAGCAATAACTGTATGGCTTTATAATAAACACTTTCTCTGACTCATTGGACAGGTCTAGTCAAACTTCTGATAAGTTGAGTTGTATCTTAGACAGTCACCAGCTGGAATACTATATATCAAGATATAAATCTTTTCGCAGATAAATCATTTGATCGTTCTCTAGTCATTGTTTTTTATTGGATGATAAGTATGTAACCCATATCACAAAAGGTTGTATACTAGATCACTACATGAATCTCTGATCTGGTCAGTTTCAATGTCGGCGATGGCTCCAATCAATGAAACAGACGACAGCCCGCTTCCAAACCCTCCGATTCTCTCCCTATCTTTCCCTGATTAATTATATTTACACCTTATTTCCTAGAGAAGCCCTGGACTGAGATTATATCTAATGTAATCTCTGTGTTAGTGAGTGTTATGCGGAATGATCCCAAAACGAATTAGTTGGTTGGTTTTTGTCTAGCCTCTGTAAGAAGGTGCCAATTCAAAATGTCAGCACATGTCTAAGTCGACTCAACCGCTCCCGCCTGTTGGTTTTTGTATTCAAGGTCTTGTCAGAAATTTCTTGGAAAATAGTTGTCTTGATATTCGATTGATAAACTTAAAGTATTCTCTGTCAAGTGATGTCATTTTCCGGTGTCACTGTGCAAAATATTTATTTGTTCATAAAACAAGCATGCCTGTAACAATAAAATAACATAAAAGAATGCTTATTGTAGCATTAATAATAAAATATATCATAAACTTATTTTTGTAAGACAAACCTTTAATTACTTTATAATGATCATGGATTTCAAGTCAAGCAAGATCATATTTATACACCAACATCAGCAGGCGTAACAGTGCACCTACTACTGTAATCTGTCGAATGGTCCAAGACAATATATTGACAGTTTTATCCTTTTTATGAAAATCACACCAAAAACGTTGTTGCAACATCACAAATCATTCGTTCAGGGAATCTGCCCTGTCTACCGTGTCAACACAAGCTACATTTACTTTTATGTCCATATCATATCGTGAACAAATTGATTTTTTTTAGTTCCCATGTAAAATCACCCAGATATTAAAGTTATGAAAAAATAGTAATTCATCTGTTAGCGACAGACTTTGTCACAACGTCATTGTTTAAGAATTTAACCGCTTTCTGACTTCAGCGAAATTTATCCCAAAAGTTAAATGTAATTTTATAATGATTAATACAAGCTATTCATATAGCTTTATTAAACATTTCAGTTGTAACATTGCCGATGTGCACAATATTAGCATTAAACTAGCATTATCTTGCGGTTCTGACTTATTTCTTTTGCTTTTTTTCAACTAGCTGAAGAAATATAATAGAATTATTTAAAAAAAAAAAGTAGTTATACGCTTTAAACGATTTATTTTTGATAACTGCCGACACACCGCGCGTAACTAGCGCTTTATAATTTGCTCTGATGATGCAGAAATAAATCATTCCAAGCTGTACTGTGTTTCTATCTTCTTGCTCTAGATCAACGCAAACCACACTGGACAACTATAATCACATTATAATCACAAGGGTGTGTATTTATAGTAGAAAGGTTGTCGACGAGCAAGACATTATTTGGTTGTCTAGACATTTGATGCTGAATAACTCCATTTTTGTTATACCCTTAACACGTAGGTCGATTATTTCTGATATTTATTGAAAATGTTTGAATAATGTATATATCTGTTAAATAGTACCACGGAGGTATGACTTAACAATAAATTTGTATCGAGTAATTGGAAATCTAAAATTAATAAGGGTTTAATCAACCTAGCGTTCAGGTGAGTACATTTATAGGCAATACTGCAATAGGCAATATTAACCCTTTCTTTCTGAGGACGGATTTAGCTCTTTGTCTAATTGAAATAAGCAAGAAACGGTCTCTATATGCGTGGAATATGCTCAATGGGATCAGAATCCCCGATCAATCAAAGAAGTAGTTAGGCAATTTCTGTGGCGTGTAGAGATTAAACTGGTTTTTTTTTCGTTTTTAAATTTTATCTTTCATGGTGATTATTGTTTACTATAGATGGAAATGATGGACAAAAACAGAATCAACATGGCCTTTGGATCATGTCGGTCACAGCTTCTGTTCATCGCATTATTCATTGTCTTTATATTAGAATTCACCTTTTCGTTAAATACAGGTAAGCATTTCAGCGTTCAAACTTCCTTGAAATTTTCTGTAACTTAAATTTAATGATTTATAAATGGAATTGTCAATTGTGATCCAAAACACTGCATCTACACTTGTCGTAAACAAAAGGTACATGTATATCAAAGACTAGAGTATATTCGCGACTAATCATATGTACAATTCGTCAAATGTTTTCAGATGTTATTAATAAATTTAATTAAATAGCTCTGAATATGTCGGGATCGTGACAATTCCCCAGATTTGCAAAGGTACAAACAGATACAATTTCTTATCTGTTTTTTTTTCCATTAAGAGAGTGAGATTGAAAACGGCCCAGATACAGACTTAATGACCGATAAAAGGTAATGTTTACTGCTGCTTGTTTTGGTCAAGTAATTTGTGGATGTGTTATCCATTTAAATTTACACTGTTCATCATTCTTTCCAGAAACATTTTAATCTATTTGACAGGTACGCGATGATGTCGTATGGTTTTGGGTCACATAACGGGGCAAGGCCTGCTTACCGCTATTCCGGAAGTAGACAAAGGTACGAAAGATTCCATCTTAAGAAATGAATTTCAAAATGATATTTTATTTTCGAATTTTTTTTCCACAACTTGACGCGAAGGTGAAATATAGCAAATATGTTTTCTTTGGATGTTCGTGTGTAAAAGTGTTAGTGTGCAAAATGTACATTAAACATAAAATCAATGTAACACAGTTGCCAGTTAAATGACGGTGTTCAGGGAAAGTATATTTTGTGGAGAGATTAGCTACATGCTATACTGTTTGCGTGCATATTACAACACGTTAGACAAATATCCTTTCTTGTCCTGGCATTGGATGCTTCTATGAATGATTAGGCATGCTCCATATAAATGTACTGATTAAATTACGCCAAATGTTAGATTTGTGATGTCATTATATGTTTCTTAGCTTCTGGCACTTGAGTCCGAAAACCATGTTAACTTATTCCAAAAAAGAAAAAAAAGAAAATAATTTACGTAATTTGTTGTCGGAAATTCGCACTACATGTACATAGAATACTTTGATATATGTTATAATGGATAAAAGGTTTTGTTTTTTTTTTACATTATTTCATTTTTGAGACAATAGAAATCCAGTGTCATCAATGACATTCAATTTGTTTGAAGGCCAATAAAATATTACAATATACATGAACGTGTTGTTCAAAATGACACCGACTCATCACTTATCAATCGTCCAGTGCATTTGTTTAATGTGTTTGGTCTCCGACGCAGTAATGATTACAATATAAATGCAATGAAAATGCAATCTGTGAATGTTTTTTTTTAAATTAACAACTGAATAAAAACATTTTATGAAATTGCGGACTAACATTACATTGAATTTAGCAAATGTCATCATTAATGATACACCTCTGGAAATCGTTAAGCTGGTAGATGGTGGCAATAATGCTTATGAAATTTGTTTTGATGACACTTTTGTTATCAAAAATTAACTGTGTTTATTGATTGTCATTAAATGAAAATTTATATAAATGGACAGAGAGGATTCTTATGATGTGCAATTTTCAAAGCTGACTTAACTTGATCTATTTGAAATTTAGTGTTACAGCAGTTTGATAAAACATTGAGTTCAAACATGACGACTACCTAATTAGTTTCCGTTAAATAATCTTTATCATTTGACCGCAATAACAGTAACATTGCCTTTTCAAACAAGTTTTCATTGTTGAATCATTACACTTCTGTCAGCAAAAGTGTATAATGAATCATTATCAATGCAGATAGCTAATTGCTGTAATTTTATACATTAGGATCATTTCCGCAACACTGAGCCAAATGCATTTTAATCATCAAAAAGTTCGATTTTTACCTGTATTGATAATGTTACCTGTATTGATAATGTTACCTGTATTGATAATGCTTTTATCGTGTGTTTTAGGGTTTCCAGCTACCAGCGTCCTTGGGAACAACTTCCGGACTACAAATGCTACCGGAAGCGTTGTTCAACGTCCTCTGATTGCTGCAGACGGTATAATGTGTGTGACCCTCAAGTCCAAGTTTGTTACGATTGTTGGTATGGATACAGCTGCGAGTCGTCTAATGATTGTTGTCAGAGGTACCCCTACTGCCACCCACGGAAGAAAATATGCTACAACTAGCTTTGACAATAAAGATATAATCTATATTTAATTCTTGTTGCCTTGGTTTGCTTTGAAATATGTCTGATTGATGGTTGAAGATTTCAGAAAGAATTTCCAGGAATAAGTTCTGCCGATATTGCTGAGATTGCTGAGCAATCCCTATGGCCATACTTTTCTTTGTTTTGTGACACCGGTTTGCGGACCGGAATCTTTTGGGAACCAATACCTCGACACAATTGACGCATTAGTGATATTTGAAGCGATGCAGCATGCATGGATCTCTTGCATTAACTGATCCATTGGTTGATGTTTATCATTATACATGTACCTGATGGAGCCATCATGCTAGTATTACGCTGAGTAACATTTGGAAATTCAATGGTTTTGATTTTTAATTTGTAAAAAAAAATCCTTTTTTCACAAATTAAATTGTATTAGTGCTAATTGGTTTTATATGCATCTCTTTAAAATACTTTGGAATCAAAGAACGAGAAGTGATAAAGCACATCGATGACATTCCTTTTCCGTTCGTGCACTTCAAAATGTGTCCATAGCCACAAAAACGCATAAACATGCGAAATAATACCACTTTTAAGTATCTTTAGAAAATCGATATCAACAGCATATATAAAAAATACCTGCACATTACGAGTCTCGTAAATTTCATTAGAACATATAATTAGCCCAAAGTTTTTGTTAATTAAGTTTCAATTTCATTATTTTGATTAGCGGTAAAGATTTTGGTAAAGATTCCTTAAACCGGACACACGTTACATACAAATCAGGCCGATTTATCAGCACAATATACACCAGCAAAAATACCAGAAAACGTACCCACTAAAAAGTAAACTTTTGAAATGTTGTAAAGTATTCATGACGTATACCGTTTATATGAGTTTTTTGTGGCTATAGCTATTGGAAAGTATGAAGCAAAGGAAATAGAATATGAATCAAACATTAATACACGAATTGGGACCTAAACACGATTTCAGATGAAATTTTATTTTTAATTTTAGTATAAAATAGTTAACTACTGTATTTTGAATGATTCACTAAAATTTGAATGGTAAAAGTCAAGTTAGAAGCGAGATACGAAGGAAAGAAGTCGTTGTTATGTAAACAAAGATCGAGTCTTATATTTGTTTACTAATGATGTAAAGTAAAGAAATTAACATTTCTTTGACAAAGTAGCTTGTGGCAAACAAGATAAACTGATTCAATATGACTGTTCAATTATAAATTTATAAAAAAAAAACCCCAAAAAACCGCAACATTAGTCTGAAACTTATACCAGTATAACACATATGTAAACAATAGCAGGACTCGTGATTTGTTTACAAAACAAAGACGTCTAACCTCTGTAACTCGCTTGTAACTCATTATTTGACTTTAAAATTTCCACAAAGCATTAAAAACATCCATATTCACTATTATGGATAATTAAAATGAAAAAATAAATTTTGAAAATTTGAGCTCAAATCGTATGTAAGTCCCTTTAAAAGTTGATTAGTTTCAATTTTAATCTCAATTTATTACATTCTTTAGTCCATGTTCAAATTTTTGTCGATTTTCTTGGGATTTTCCATTCACGCCCAATAAATATTTCTTGTTCGATTTCGTTAACATCGCGATATATACAACATTGATACAATATCGACATAACGTCATACGATATTGAACCGATATCGATTTTACATTGTCGACATCGCTGATTATTCCTTGACGTTAACTTTTCGACATCGCGACGTCGACGATGGCCAAACGATATCGAGTTTATATCGTCGACATTGCCGATATTTCTATGAGGTTATATTCGTCGACATCGCAACGTCGGCGATGTTTAATCACTATCGAGTTAACATCGTCGACATTGTCGCAATGTATACGATGTTGAACCAATATTGAGTTAGCATTGTTTACATAGCATATATTTCTTCAAGTTACATCGTAGACAATCAAAAAAGTACGATGTAGACACGATGTCGACCAACATTGTGATGTCGACGATGTAAACAAGAAAGAAGGCGCACGATTTAGACACATTGTCAATTCAATGTTGGTCAATATTGATACATCGACAATGTCGTCTATGAAACAGGATAAATTAAGTATGATGTAGACACGATGGTCACTCGATGTCGATCAACGATGTAAATAAGAAAGGAGACACACGATGTAAACACATTGTCGACTCGATGTAAACAGGATATATGTATACGGTGCAAATGCTTATACGACTTTAACACAATGTCGACTCGAAGTTGGCCAACACTGCGATGTCGACAATATTGATAAAACATCGTGCATTGGACATTCCTCGAATTTTCTTGATTTATCATTAACATGTATTTCTCTGAGAGAAGAAACCTTATTGTTTATTTTCTATCACACTGCGTCCTCTGATAACTTTACACAATTTTTTTGGTCATTAATTAATCATCGCTCTTTGGTAAGAACAATACATACTTGCTTGTGTAGAGTGCATATCAAGAAAGCAATTATTCTTTCATAGGAGAAAAACTCGTCATCAGAATTTAAACAAAGCAGTATATTTCGTGACCTTTATAAAACAATTTTTAAGGTATTTGATTTAAAAACTAGTTACACTGGTCTTGCCAGATCCCGACAACAATTTGATTTAAAATGCATTGAGAACAACACAACTTAGTAATACAAAGCAGTTTTACCTTCACATTACTGTGGATTCTGTATGTAGTACTACTATTAAAAACTATAGACTCTGTTTTATATATTATATACATGATGAACAGAATTTTTAAAAAGGAGTTAAAGTACTGTCGAAACCATGTTCGTTCTACCACACTCTCTCTCCTAAAAATTGTTCCATTAGACTTTATAGGCGGAGATCGTGAAAGTGAGTGACGGTCACCTTTCAAGCATCTTTTTATGTGTTTGTGCACACATTTCATGTGTGCCCCTTTTCCCGCCTCCAATCACTTTAAAAATCAGTAAAAGAGTCAGTGTATAAAGATTGATTTCATGTTTTTAATGTATATCTCTATTGAAATAAAAAAAAACCGTTACAAGTTATGACACATAAAGTTGAATTTTAAAACGAATGTCGTCTTAAGAATACAAAATTACAATGATTTGAATTAAATAAATATTGATTTTAGTGATTTTCTTTTTTTAGTTTAAGAAAATATCATAAGAAAAGGTAAATATAAAAATGTACAAAATAATTTTTTCTATTTAATATTAACGCTACAAGACTTTCGTTAGAAAAATTGTCACAAAGATAAGTTCTACGTTGTTTGTTTTTTTTTCAAGTACAATTTTTCAAACGTTGTGACTGCATAATTTCTTTTATAACGGGATGACGCAATGCGAGAAAATAAAAAAAAAATAAGTACGCTAATTAAAAACTGTTTAACATCACAAAAAAGTCATGCAAAGTTAGATTATTTGGTAAAATTTAATAAAATTTACATGGAAATTTAGAATATTGAGAAAGGACATTTAGAGAATTGATCAATTTCTTAATCTCTTTAGTTATTCATGATAAGTAAAATTATCCTTATTTCCCCTTTTTTACTCTCCAAATGTATTCTTATTGTAAGAAATTCATAATAAAGGGAATTTTGTAATTATTTATCATATGAATAGTGTAACGTTATGTCTTTAAACGTATATTTTCATTTTCTATTTCAGCCAATCTGAAGAACGCTTTTATTTAGATCCCACATGATCGATGCTATTGTCTATTTGTTTAAGTTTCAATAACTTGCACAGTCACTTTAAACAGTAATTGCTTGCATAATATTACTTCATCTCTACAACGCAGAGTAGTTGTTTTTAAAAACAACAATATTTGACCAAAATAATCCCTAAATTCTAAATCGATACATTTCATATCTCAATATTTAAACAATACACTTTGTAAATAATTACAATTAAACTACACAGATATCACAACTACAACAGATATATTTTTTAAAATGTTTTTTAGAGTAAAATATCAAAAATATTTTTTTTTAATTAAAGCACGAAATTGAGGCAATGAAAAAAAGATTAATTCTTATTGGATATAGCTCTAGTCATTTAAAGGTTTATTACAACGCATGAAATCAAGACAACAAAGAAAAATTTCAAATCTTTATTTGTTCATTGGATACATGTTCCACTGGACCAGTCCATTTGATGCAAGGATAAACGAACCGTGTAAACAAACATTAGTTCGTTGTTATCAACGACCCTGAGCTTGTACTTCGGACTGTCCCGTAAATTCATCAACTGTGAACTCATCACGAGGCTTGCTTACCAACAAGTTAAAAAAGACCGAGACCCTGACAACAAGCTTTGAACAAATGTTTGTGAACACAGTATGCTACTTTTCATAATAGAGTAATGACAAGCAGTATATCAAGGCCTCCGTTCGTAACCTCCCTAAAAGTCGTAACAATTATACTTACTATGTACTAGGTGCTGTGGAGGTTCTACCCTTTTCACGATTATGCATTCTCAAATTATACCTGTATTTTTCCATTGATTTAGCCATTACGAATTTACTTACCTTATATGATCAATGATAAATGCCCAGGACCACAGACAAGCACCAAACCACGGAGTATACAAGGGAAAAACTTCCGCGTGGGTGGTTCCTTCTGTGGTCCCTGGGTGATCCTCGCCAACCCCAGAGCAATAGAAAGTGGCGGCGGGGTCGCTGCGGCGAGGGCCCAAGAACCGGGAACAGACCATAGACGCGAAAATCCAGGGAGGTTACAAAGTAAGCATTGGTCAAAATTATTGTTATTGCTCCTGATATGAAAGGACCCATTTCCAGTCCACCCCCATGTTGGACGTGGATGGCGACAGGTCGGTATCCGGCTGATTCCGCTGTTGTAGCCGTATACACAGGTACACGTCACTGCCTAAAATAGAATCCGCTGAGTGTTGCCTTATACCTGTTGGTATCAGGTACACACTATCAGACCTCCCTTGCATTAGTTTATCAAGCAAAAAGTTTGTTTACTAATCATTGATTATTTAATCATATAGAAGTTGTATGATCAAATGAGTTATGCAAGTACGCATGTATTTTTATCATTTGAAACAAAAACAGTTTTTGAACTTTCTAAATAAACAAATAGACTTGTTAATATTATAGTAATTATTGGCTAACTAAAATCACTGACACATATAAAATGATTTTGGTATAAATGCCAGATGATGATTAATTGTCAATGAATGTTGAATATTCAAGAGCTGGAACAGGAGAAGTGAGTAACTTATGATGGCTTTTTAAGCTGTTTTTTGTTTTGTTTGTTAAAATGCCCACAGGGTGAGTCTCTGTCTGCCCCAGGGGATGGGGATGGGAGATGGGAGGTTGTTTTAGCTAAAACATGTATACAAGCCACCTTCTTTTAGTTTATCTATGAAAACATATACACATAAAATCTATCCTGAAAATAACCAAATATGGGAAAATTATCTTCTATAAGAGTATTGCACCTTTTCAATATCAGGTCATGCACTCTATTATGATCTTTAAATTTTTCGCTAAAATTAGGTTTCATAGTCCTTCGGGCAGCTATGGAGGTGGTCGTCATTACAAATTTATAATTTTTCTACTCCAGAATGAAACTTAATTAAATGCATATATGAGACTCCTCGACAAGTTTGTATATGGGTTACATGCTACTCAGGTGACCCTTAAGGCCTATTGGCCTCTTGTTGTAAAATGTAAATGTGGCTACACTACAGCTTCTATACATAAAATGCACGTTTTTTGGTCCGAGGTTGCAAATTTTTGTCGATTGTTTTTGGATTCTTATTGATTTATCATTTATTTCTCGGAGAAAAGAAAGCTAATTGTTTATTTTCTGTAATATTTCTTCCTCTGATAACTTGACACAGTTTTGGTCATTAATTAATCATCGTTCTTTGGTAAGAGCAATATTTACTTGCGTGTGTAGTATGTATATTTAGAAACAATTATTTTCTCGTAGGAGAAAAAAAAAGTCATCAGAATTTGAACAAAGCAGCATATTTCGTGACCTTTATAAATCAAATCTAAGGTATTTGATATAAAAACTAGTTACATTGGTCTTGTCAGATCCCGACAACAATTTGAATTAAAATGCATTGAGATCAACACGACTTTAGTTGGTAATACAAAGCAGTTTCACCTTCACATTACTTTGGATTATCTATATAGAACTATAATAAAAGTAATAGACTCTATTTTATACACGTATAATGAGCAAGAGGAATAAAATTTTAAAATAGGAGTTAAAGTACATGTATTGCCAAAACTATGCCCTTGTTACCACCTTTTCTCTACAAAAGATTGTTCCATTAGACTTTTATAGCCATGGAAGAGATTTACTCTTTCCTGGGTTTGATGGTCTTCATTCTTCCTGGATATTCGTAAAATGGTAAATTTTTGTGCGTATGAGGGATATTCTTTCCTTTTCTACAACTTTTAATGAGTTTAAAAAAAAAATAAAAACCTTACGTGTAAATGTGATATTTTCTCCTACAATTTTAAATGTATATTTCTTTCACCCTATTTGTTTAAAATAAAAAAATAAAATAAATCTGTTACAAGTTATGATTTTAACTCTACTTCCGCCCGACCCGCGATTCAAAAGCGTATGAGTGCATACGTCTATAAGAAGTTTTTTAATATTATTTTCTGTAGTGGGATCGTTCCAGATGAGTGGCTAATCGGTATTATCAAACCAATTTATAAAAATAAGGGGGATCCTACTCAGCCGGAAAATTACCGCCCTATATCTCTTTTAAGTTGTTTAGGTAAACTTTTCACTAGTATTTTAGCCAATCGTCTGGAAGCGTACGCCACCGAGACAAATCTCATTTATGAAAAACAAGCTGGATTTAGAAAAAAATTATTCAACTATAGATCATATTTTGACAATACGATTTCTCTGTGATATTTTTATGAAAAGAAAAAATTATTTTGTGCTTTTATCGATTTTAAACAGGCGTTTGATACTGTATGGAGGACCGGCCTGTAGAGAAAGCTTATTTTGAGTGGAATTAACGGGAAATGTTTTAGATATATAAAAAATATGTACATGGGTATTAAGTCGTTAGTAAAGTTAAATGGTATTTCCTCGATTTTTTTTGAATGTAACGTAGGTGTAAGGCAAGGAGAAAATCTTTTCCCTTTTTTATTTTCTCTTTACATTAACGACCTAGAAAACTTCCTATTGGAAAATAATATTGTTGGTTTGCAAAGTATAAGTAACGAAATTGAAAACGATTTATCATTACATTTGAAATTACTTATTTTATTCTACGCCGATGACACCGTCATAATGGCGGAATCTGCGGAAGACCTACAAAATGCACTCAACGAATTTTTTATGTATTGTACTCGGTGGAAACTTAGTGTTAATGTTAATAAAACAAAAATAATGGTTTTCTCCAAAGGTGCAACATGGAAAAAGACTTTTTATTATAAAGGAGAAGTTATTGAAAATGTTAAAGAATTTAAGTATCTGGGTATTGTATTGTCAAGAACTGGTTCATTTTCTAAAGCAAAAAAGCATTTGTGTGAACAGGCTCAAAAAGCCATGTATGGGGTTATAAGGAAAATTAGAAATTTTAATTTACCATTAAATTGTCAGTTTGATTTGTTTGATAAGGTTGTTTTACCAGTTTTACTGTACTGCTGTGAAATTTGGGGTTTTGAAAATCTAGATATTATTGAACGTGTACATTTGAAATTTTTGAAAACAGTACTTAATTTAAGAAGCACACCGAATTCTATAATATATGGTGAAACAGGGCGTTATCCTTTGTATATCAATGTCTATACAAGAATAATTACATATTGGGGAAAAATGTTAATAAGCCCTGATAACAAAATTGTATATACAGTGTATAGATATTTATTTTCACAACATTTGAATGGTGATTGAAAAAGCCCATGGTTAGACTGTATTCAAAGAATTTTGAACATGTGCGGGCTACAATATGTCTGGCAGAACCAAAATTTTGTCAATATATAATGGTTAACTGCTACTGTAAAACAAAGATTAAAAGACCAATTTGTGCAAATATGGTCAAACGATATAAATTGTTCTTCCAGAGGTCATATGTATAAAATTTTAAAACCCAATTTTTGCTTCGAGAAGTATCTCGATATTTTACCTGTAAAAATAAGAAAAAAACTAATTAAATTTCGTACATCAAACCATCGCCTCCCTGTAGAGACAGGCAGATGGTTTAACATTCCTTGGAATGAGAGGCTATGTCTTTTGTGGAATAAAGGTCTCATTGGCGATGAATTTCGTTATATTTTAGAATGGTCCGCCCTAGAAGAAATAAGGAAAAAATATCTAGACAAAAAATATTGGAAAAGACCAAACTTTTTTATGTTCTCTGATCTCATAACCAATAGCAACTGTAATTCGCTAAGAAAACTGTGTGTATTTATTTCAAATATTTTCGATGCTGTCTGTTCCCCTTAGCTGTTTTCCTATTTTTATCCTTTATACCATAGTCTTAAATAAGTAGTGATTCTTTATATAGTTTGTCTTTTTTTTCATATATTTTTTCTGTATGAAAATTTACCATTATGTATGTACCTCTGACGATTTATATTTATGTGTATTGTATATATATATGTTCCTCTTGTACCAAATGATTTGGTTTGAGCGAATAAACTGAACTTGAACATTGAAGTATTGGAAAACCACATCACCCCCCCCCCCCTTTTAAAAAAAAAAGTTCGATACCTTTAATCGAATGTTGTTTTAAGCAAACAAAATAACAATGATTTAAATTAAATCATTTTCGATTTTATTAATTTTTTTATCAAAAACAATTTTACAAGGCAAAGGTAGATAAATCTTTGTACAGTTAAAGTTTTCTATTTATTCTTAATGCTCAAATACTTTTGTTAAATAGGCTTTAGGCTGTTGATTTTTTTAAAGTACAGCTTTTCAAACTCTGTGGCTGTATGATCTCTTATTAAGGGATGACGCACAATGGGAAAATTATATGTTTTACTTTTTGGTGATAGACTACTTCCCTATAAAACCAACTGCTCAATTTTTCAAGCAGTCCAACAATATATTAAGTCAACAAAAAAGAATTCTAATTAATACCTATGTTATTAAAAAATTTGCATAATGTCATTCTAAACTTTACCTCAGTATACCTAAACATGCACTCAATATTTTATAACTCTTAGTATTATATTTCATATATAATATCTACTATCATTATAATTTTTCAAATTTTTATTTGTTTATATGACCTTTATATTTGTTATTTTATTTTTCTTTCCATTTTTTTTGTTGGTTTCCTGATTTTCTTTCTCTGTTCTTAATCCTACATGAATTCCAACTCATTTAATGCTGCAAAAATATGCTTCATATGATGTTATGAACTTATTAAATTATATACCTATTATATTATGATACTTATATATATAATTCAGGTGTAATTGAAATATCATTTGCAACTTTGATCCTTGGGAAGAGGACTAACATAGGCATAGATACAACCCAAGAGGTCCTACGAACTCTACCAAAATGGCGGGCAAATTGAATGGTAATGTTGACGTCAAGTCAGATAAGAAAGATGAGAAAACTACAAATAGCCCCGTTACTGCAAGTTCCCTGTCCACTTCAATCCCAACAAGTACTCCAACTTCCTCAACATCATCGTTGACTATGTGTCCGTCAGTTTCTGAAAGTAAGCATATCCATACAGATTCCCAGGCCGAATTTCCTCCGCTGCGCTCAAGCCAATCACCAAAATTACATGAACAAGACCGACACTTTCAAACATGGCCGTCCACTCCAACGCACCTCACACCTCAGGCTTTTCAATCAACTCAAATGCACAATATCAAAGCTCAACAACACCCAGTATGGATGGAGGCGCCTCCATTTATTAACTTTAACCCAATCTCGGGCCAGCAGCAGAACGCCTTTACCGGCACACAGTGGCATGCAGATCCCTGCACCGTGGTTATCTGACATAACAAATCGCCTCATCATCATAGACGAGAAACTTGATAAGATAGACAATTTAGAACAAAGCGTTAAATATCTGCACACAAGTTTAGCAGACCTGGAGAAGCGAGTCAAAACCATTGAAACTGTTAAGGAAGATCAACAGACAGCATCTGTTGTGAATCCCCCAAAGATAATCAGTGAAGTTGAGCGATTGAATAAGATGAATAAAGATCTTGTTGAACAGATGTCTGATTTAAAACTCAGGAACATGAGGGACAACTTGTTGTTCTTTGGACTGAAGGAACCAAGTGATACTACAAACGAAGACTGCATTTCCAAGATAGTACAGTTCTGTGAAAATGAGCTTGGTATTTGCAATGTTGATGAAAGAAATGACAGAGCACATAGACTTGGTAAACGGAACCAAGGGTCAAGTAAAGTTCGGCCCATTGTTGTCAAATTTAATAACTATCAAACAAGGGAATCCATTCGCCGAAAAGGATATACGCTCAAAAACACCCCATTTGGTATTGGTGAACAATATCCCAGAGACGTGTTGGAAAAAAGAAAGAAACTTATCCCAATAATGGAAGCAGCAAGAAAAGATGGGAAGCGAGCAAAGCTTGTCAAGGACAAATTAATTATAGATGGAGTATTGTACAATCCACCCCCTACATGCCCTGACACATAGGAACGCGAGGAGAATAACATTAGTGGAAACACACTCAAAGTTATATTCTGGAATATTAATGGTGGCTTTTTAAGAAAATTTCAAGAAAAATCCTTAAAATCCTTTCTGTTAACCTATGACATCATATTGTTAACTGAGTGTTGGCTCCAAAATGAGGCAGAACTATCGGTCAGCGGGTATGTAGTGAGACTTCTACCAAGGAAGAAAGCTAGATGTACCCAAGGTGGCGGCATTGCAGTGTTAATTAGAGAAGAAATATGTCATTTTGTTAGTATTTGTGAAGTTTGTGAAGATACTGTTCTCTGGTTGAAAATTTCATCTGTAAACAATGAAGATACTTACATCTGCTGTTTCTATATACCTCCATCTTGCTCATCTTATTATCACTTATATGACTGTGATTTATTTAGTGACATCGAACAACAAATATCTAAGTACAGTGATTTAGGAAGGATTTTCCTCATCGGGGATTCTAATGCCCACACCGGAGATAAAAATGATTTCATTAGTGATGATACCTTGCATAACTCTCTGAACGAAAAACTTAGTAACTTACTTGTCTACAGCAGTGATCAAAACGAACTTCTCCCACCTAGAATCAACCCTGACACTGAGATAAATGATTTAGGCTACAAGCTTATCAACCTGTGCAAATCAAGTGGAGTACGCATAGTCAATGGTCGACACCCAGATGGTTACTCGGACAGTTTCACGTTTCATAATAGAAGAGGAATGACATGTATTGACTATCTATTAACTAGAAGTGATATGTTTAAGTTTGTTGAAAAATTTATTGTTTGTAATTTCAACCAATTCTCAGACCATGCTCCATTACACCTTCAAATACGTTTACCTGGACAGCAGTGCGAAAAACTCGGACAAGATGCCTCAAGTGGTAGTTTATGCGCAGCACCCCCTAAGTGGAACAGTGAAAAGATTCATGAGGGTCGTTTAGCACTTGAGCGAAACCTGAGCAAAATAACCAGCCACATCTTCTCCTGTCCCTACGACACGGCAGAAAATCTTGACTTATGTGTTAAACTCTTTACAGAAAGTTTTGACTCCACATCTAGAATTTAAAGTCCGACATCCAACCAGACCGCCCGAGTGCAGATGTAACACTCCAGCATCAGATATCCATAGGATCTATACGGAAGATAAACCCTGGTTCACAAACACATGTAAACAAAAATACCAAGATTATATTTGTGCACTCGCCCAATTCAATAAGAACAAATCTGATTATAATAGGGTTAACCTCCATGCTGTTAAACATATCTACAAAAAGTACGAGACCCGCGCAAAGCGTCAATATTTACAACAGGAGGGAGACATGCTTTGTGCTCTAAGAAAATCAAACCCAAAACTGTTTTACAAAACGTTTCCTAAACACAAATCATCGAGACCCGCTGTGACGGCTAACAACTTTCTTGAGTACTTCAAAACCCTAGAGGGAACCACTTTACCAGAAGACCCGTACCCGGAACTGGATGAAGAACCAATATTTGAAGAGCTGGACAAAGAAATTATATTCGAGGAAATCGAAAAGTCTTGTGGCCCTGACTTGATGTTAAATGAAACTTTTAAATATTACATAGATCTGCTGTTGCCATCTCTACATTATTTATTCAACAACATTTTAAACAATGGTTTTTTCCCATCTCTGTGGTCCAGAGCTTTCATCGTACCGATCCATAAAAAGGGCGACATCTCCGATCCGAACAATTATCGCGGTATCAGCCTGATCAGCAACCTTGGAAAAATTTTCTCGTCTATTCTGAACTCTAGATTATTAAAATGGTCTTGTGAAAATAATGTTATATCTGATGCTCAATTTGGCTTTAAACCCATGTCAGGGACAACAGATGCTATTTTTAGTCTATACTCAATTATTAATTCTACCCTAAGCCAGAGAAAAAGGTTATATTGTTGTTTTATTGACTATCAGAAAGCGTTTGACTCTGTAGATAGGTATTATTTGTGGTACAAACTTTCAAAACTTGGAATACGTGGTAAACTGCTGTCAGTAATTAAATCTATGTATGCTAATGTCAGAGCATCAGTACTTGTTAATGGTTTTACTACAGAAGACTTTGAAAAAAATGTAGGTTTGATGCAAGGCGAAGTACTTTCACCTATTTTGTTTTCTCTTTATGTCAATGATTTTGAAAATGAATTTTTCGGTAGTGACACTATCCCAAAGGAAATTCAAGATTTAAACCTGTTTGTACTACTATATGCAGATGACATGGTTATTTTCTCAGAATCTGTAGACGGTTTACAAAAAATGTTAGATATTTTATATGAATACACTAGTAAGTTGCATCTTACTGTAAATGTGGCAAAAACTAAAATTGTTGTTTTCAGAAATGGGGGAAAACTACACACAAATGAACAATGGACATACAACGGACAGTTACTAGATATTGTCGATAGCTTTACTTACCTTGGTGTCATATTTAAGTACAATTGTAAATTCTTAGAAACAGAAAAAAAGCTGAACAAGGACAAAAGTGCCTTTATACCATGCTTTCTAGAACAAAATATTTGTATTTGAATAACGAAACAATGTTGGCATTGTTCGAAACATACGTAAAAAGCATTTTATGTTATGGTTGTGAAGTCTGGGGATCACACAAGGCAAATGATATTGACAAAGTTTTTATGAAGTTTTGTAAGCGTTTATTAGGAGTGAAAGCAAATTGTAATAATGCTATGGTTTACATTGAATTGGGATGTCTCCCATTAAGGTGTGTGAGAATTATTAGAATGATAAAGTACTGGTTTAAACTACTTGGAACCACAAACTGTATATTAAAATCCTGTTATGTAAATCTTACCATAGACTGTAAAGCCAAAAGGTCATGCTCCAATTGGGCAGCATTTATTAGATCAGAATTATATAGTATTGGTCTTGGTGAATTATGGGAACACCAAGAATACCTTGTGTTCCAAAAACATTTTCCAATTATAAAGAAAAGAATAATAGATGTTCATTGTCAGGAATTGTATGCTGTTATCAATAACTCTCCAAAATGTTATATTTTTTCACATTTGATAGATAATTTTTGCATGCAGTCTTATTTACTCAAACCTATACCTAAGAAATTTAAAAGATGTATTACAAAGTATAGATTAGAATCTCATTCATTAGCAGTTGAGTCTGGAAGGTATAAAAACATTGCCAGAAATGAAAGAAAATGTATTTTTTGTAATCACAACGACATTGAAGATGTTTTTCACTTTGTGTTAAAATGCCCACTTTACAATTCACTAAGATCAAGATACATTAAGAATTATTATGTCAAAAAACCATCTGTGTTCAAACTTGTTCAGTTATTAAGTTCAAACAATACCAAAGAGTTATGTAACCTTGGTAAATATCTTCACTATGCAACTATGTTCAGAAATTCGTTGCTCTAGTTAAAATTATACAATTTTTTTTTCTATTATAATTGGTAAATCATAATTTCAGTATTATATATATTTATTGTATCTCACAATACCTTATATGATGTAAACATGTATGAAATTGTATGTTGTTCTCCATAGCGAGAGTGCACGCTCTGTAGAGACTCTGAAGCCACAGGCACCTGACGTTATAAATTTTTCTCATAATAAAAATAAATACCCTATATCTAATAATACACAAGGTACCCATCCCCGCCATCTTGGATTTATTTCAAACTGTCACATCAGCTGGAAGTTTTGCTTGAAACTTATCGGTAAAATTATTTTGCGATCCTCTCCGTCTCCCGATCGGTCATTCAACATCTAAGCTTACAACCAATTCAACCAAAACGGTGCATTACACTTGTCATTAATAAAAATCACCCCCCAATCTGCATCTACTGCCTTAGATATGCGACAAAAGGCTAAAGGGTGGACGGAAGTTGACATAAATTGCGTCATACTTTGGGTAATCCCTTCCAAATATAGCACTGATACGAATATTCAAAAGGCGTCAATTTTGAATTCGATCAACATACAAGTTAAAACTAAGAAAAGGGATACTATAAACAGTCAATTATAACTTTTGTTACACAAAGTTTATATAAACATGTTTATAAATGCATATATTTTGAAATATTGAAACAAACACACGGTACAGGGAAATCTCATTTACATATAGGTGACAACTTCCGTCCACCCTTTAGACATTTATCGCAAATCCAAGGCAGTAGATGAAGATCGAGGGGTGATTTTTTATTAATGACAGGTGTTATGCACCGTTTTGATTAAATTGACTGTAAGCTTAGATGTTGAATGACCGATCGGGAGACGGTGAGGATCGCAAAATAATTTTACCGATGAGTTTCAAGCAAAACTTCCAGCTGATGGGACAGCTTAAAATAAATCCAAGATGGCGGGGATGGGTACCTTGTGTATTATTAGATATAGGGTATTTATTTTTATTATGAGAAAAATTTATAACGTCAGGTGCCTGTGTCTGAAGCCTACTGGCTTCGCATTTTGCGTGCCTCGCATATGTTTATAAATGTTATTATGTTTAATGCTGATGAGCTTATTGCTCAAAGTTGAAATAAATAATAATGTCCAATCCTATTATGTACTTATTTGCATAATAAATTATTTGTTAAATTAAAAAACAGGTCAGTAAATGGGAAAATACTAAAAAGTTCGCAATATCCGTTTCAGAACACATGCAAAATTTGATCATTGACTCCATAAAATTTCAGTACACCCGGGAGTAACATGGATAAATCAGTAGGTGAATATTTTAATTAGTCAGATGTCTCTGATTTTTTGTAAATTAAATTTTAATCAAATTTTTGTAAAAATCAGAAAATTGAAATAGGACATTTAGAGAATTGACGATTTAAAAACCTCTAGATCATTATAAGTAAAACTAACTTTGTTTTTTAATCTCCAAAAAGTTTTCCATTTGTACGAAATTCATAATATAAGAAATTTGGGGGGGGGGATTGCCATATATCTTTTTAAACGTGCATTTTTAATTTCTCTTGTCAGCCAATCAGAAAAACACCTTTATTAACTCAGATAATCCGATATGATTTCTTTACGTTGCGTTAACTTGCTCAGTCAATAGAAACAGACATTGCTTGCGTAATAATACAACTATCCATCACAGTTTTGTTCTCTTAAAACAACATTCGACCAATTAATCCATACATAGATACATAATTTCATATCTTAAAACTACAGAGAAATCAAAATTACAAAAAGAATATTTGAATAAAATGGCATATATAATGCTGGATCTCTAGATCTCTTTTCTTCCCTATTTTAGGACTAAAGTATCAATAGAAATTTCAAAGATAATACAAGAGGCCCATGAGCCACATCGCTCACCTGAGTAACAATAGGCATGATAAAATCAGCTTAATTGAGTCATAATATAAACTATCTGGACAATGTAGTATAATACATGTAGATCCTGTATAAATAGAAATTCATTTTCCCCCTATTACTAGTAATATTACTATTCCCCCTAAAGAGTTTCACAGTATATCAAGCATCACGAACATTGTAAAATACTTTATTGTTAGACATACTTCTTATTTTCTTTATTAAAAATAAAACTTATAGAACAAAACTTCATCATGGAAGAAACACGTGGTGCAGCTCGCGGGCTGATTTGATTGACAGGTGCAGCGCGTGGACTCAAAAGTGAAATTGCATGATGGATTCAATCACAGTGTACCAAATTCCTTTATGAATACTAATTTTATGATTATTTAATATTAGATATTAGTATATTTCAAATATGTGTACGTTAA